>PVJX010000130.1:0-30654 GCA_004027295.1 Dolichotis patagonum
CACTCTGCGGGTCCGAGAGTTTCGGGTCCCAAAGAGACAGGCCGAGATGCTGCTTTCTGGGAGACTTCCTGGGGGTGAAGGGCGGGGCTATGGGCCCAAACAGACCCAGCTGAGATGCTGATCTCCAGGCAGTTCCCTGCGGATGAAGGACGTGCTTACCAGTCCCAAAGAGTCACGCCGAGATGCAGGTCTGTGCAGACTTTTAATCGAAACAGCCCAGGCCACTCTACGGGCCTGAGACTTTTGGGTCCCAAAGAGACAGACTGAGATGCTGCTTTCTGGGAGACTTCCTGGGGGTGAAGGGCAGGGCTATGGGCCCAAACAGACCTGGCCCAGATGCTGATCTCCAGGCAGTTCCCTGCAGATGAAGGGCGGGCCTACCAGCCCCAAAGAGTCGCGCTGAAATGCAGGTCTGTGCAGATTTTTGGTCCAAACAGCCCAGGCCACTCTACGGGTCCGAGACTTTTGGGTCCCAAAAAGAGCTGTTATGCTATTTATTGGTAAAATATCTAAAACATAAAAATAATGAAATAATGGATATAAACAATTAGAAAAATGTAGCATGCAAACATTCATGAAGATTATGTTGATATAACTATATTAATATCAAAGAAAATAGGATTTAAATGGATAATCACTTTTGTTTATTAAAGTTTTAGATCACTAGGAAGGTATAAACATTTTATTTATTTATTTTGCCTCTCATTTCATTTATTTTTTAAAATTAACTTTATTGGTACATTTTCAATATACATAATGATCTCATTCATCATAGGGAATTTGCACCTGTACATAATAGATCTTGATTATTCTTTTTCTCCCAAATCCCTCTTCTCCCTTCAACTCTTCTCCTTGGAAATTATAAACATTTTAGATTATATAATATGAGTAGCAAACTTGAAAATGTATAATATCAAACTAGCAGTTGCATAGGAGAAGTGTAAAGCACTCATAATTATTATATAGCATTTAAAAAACTCTCATCGGTCACTGATAAAACACACAAACACAATATCAGTTTAGATACAAAAAATATAATGAATATTAACAAATGACATGGAGATATAAACAAAACATAAAAACTCTGAAGTACAGTTTTTTCAAGAGTGCATTGAACATTTGAGAAATTAAGCACTTATTAGAATTAATTATATCTCAGTAAATTTCAAAGGATGGAAATTAAGGTTAAATTTTTTATTGCAATGCACTGAAGTTAACAATAAAAAAAGATTACTAGAAAGTCTCATATATTTGGGTTAAATAACTTGTATGTTAAAGAAAAAATATATGTTTAGAAAGTATTTTAAATCAAACAATAACTAAAATAGTGCAGGTTATTATATGTAAGATGAAGATAAAATAGTCTTTAGAAGAAAATTTATACTCTTTATGGCTTATACTGAAAATTAATAAACTAGGTGCCTGTCTCATGAAATTAGGAAGGAAATAACATAAAAATGCCAAAATAAATGAGTAAAAATTAACTGATGGTAAACTCACAACATAAAGTATTTAAAAACATCTAAAAACTGTTTGGGATAATATGATTTTTGTCGAGATGTCCCCACAAAGCCTCATGCAGTTTTGAATGTGTGTGTGTGTGTTTTAAGGATAGCTGAATCTAGAGTGTGTGATTATTCATGGTTTAATGCTAGGATTAAGGGTACTGGGATTAAGGGTGGATGATCGCTGGATTAGTCCACAATTTGCAACACCCTAATCCTAGTAGACTGGAAACAATAAGAACAGAAAGAGGCTTGTCTCTCCTTTCTCTGTTGTTGCTTTTGCCATGCGCCACCCTGCCTTGGAGCCGGCCAATTACAGTCTGAAACCTCCACAAACTGTAAGCTAAATAAGCCTTTTTCCCTTTATCTTTGGGTGTCAGGTATTTTGTCTCAGCAACCAGAGAAAAGTAACTAAGATATATAAAGATGAAAAAACAAGTGTTTGCCAACTTCTGACAAGTGTGACAGACAAAATGTGATGTGAAGCACAAATGTTGTAAGCAATGAAAGAGGAGAGATCACTTTAAGTGCTACATGAAATAAGAAGATAAATCATAAAATTTTATGATGATGAATTAAAACTTTAGTTGAAATAGAAAAATTATTAGCAAATATGATTCAATAATAATGGTTCATAAATAAACAGAAAACCAAAAGATTATGATCATTAAAGCATTCAATTGGTAGCAGAAAAAAAATCATCCTTTAAAAAAAAGCAAAATAAACTGCACGTGCTGGGGAACTCCTATAATTCCAGCACTCAGGAGGCTGAGGCAGGAAGATCATTGCAAGTTCGAGACCAGCCTGAGCAACAAAATGAGCCCAAGTCTATGTTAAACTGCATAGCAAGACCTTGTCTCAAAAAGACAAAGAAAAAAAAAAAGAAAGAAGAAGAAGAAAAAAAAAGAAAAATAGATTTAAATGGCTTAATACACAAGTTTTGTCAACCATTAAAGGAGAGACAGATTTCAATCTTATGCAAACTGTTTCATAGAATAAGAAAAGGATGATAATCTCTTAAGATTTTTGCTTTCATTAGTTCTGCTTCTTTAAGGGGTTTACATAATTTCAGTACCAAAACTCAGCAGAACACTATTAGAAAGATAAATTTCAGTGCAGTCTCCTTTACTAAGATATATGTAAAAAGTCTTATGAAAATGTCCTAGCAGGTCAGATGTAACAATCTTTGAAGTCATTTACATATCATGACCAAATATTTCCCCAGGAATTCAAAATTGGTTTAATGTTTTTAAAAATTAGCATAATTGATCACATTAACAGATTAAAAAGAAATATTACTTTATTTAGTTAAATGCCTAAAACATATTTGAAATTTAATGTCCATTTATGATGATAAACCACAGAGATATTTCTTATTCTGATAGACTAGCTACAAAAATCACACATGATAATTAATTGTGATTTGTGGACGGCATTAAGAATAGGACAAGTGTGGAACCACACGTGCACAACCCAGTACTTTGGAAGCTGAGGCCAGAGGATGGCAAGTTCAAGGCCAGCCTGGGTAATTTAGTGCCTATCAAAATAAAAAATACCAAAGGGCATGGGATGTAGCTCAGTGGGAAGGCCCTGGATTCAATTCCCACTACTGGAAAAGGCAAGAGACACGCCACGTTTTCACTTTTATTTAGCAGCTTATGGTAGTAAGGCAATAATTAAAACAATAATGTAATAAATCATGCGGGTGCAAAAATGTATCTCCAAAATCACAGGGAATAATTTGCATTTTTAACATAATAGAGGGATAGATATAGTGTATTAAAAGACCGTATTTTAAAGCTATAAACTCGCCCCAAAATAATTAGGATTAAATTTAATCCAAATAAAAATTTAGAGTTTTGGGGAAGAATTTGGCAAATATAGTCTATAATTTACTTGTAAGTCTGAATAACTAAAGAGAGCCTTGATCCTCTTGAAGAGGACCAAAATGGGAGGCATCAAGGCTGATTTTGAAATTGTGGTGTTTAGCGAGTGGATATTTATATATTAATGGAATGGGATACAAAATTTATGAAACAGACCCCATGTTGTAGGTATTTGATAAATAACACAAGTGCAAGACAGTTTGCTGAGGAAAAGATACACTTATGATCGTTAGTGCTGTAAAAATTGGGTGTTTGTGTACCCAAAATGAAATAGGTTCTTCACTGCAAAGCATATACAAAAACAAATACAGATAGCCTCCAAATGCACTCCTAGAATCTAAAAGAATATCTCATAAAGTTGGAGTAGGGAACATGTTTTATACAAAATTATCCTAATTGTGGAAGATAAGTTTGATACATTTAATGACATTAAATTTAAGACCTTTTATTTATCAAATCATACTATAAAGATAATGGAAAGACAGATCACAGAGTGGGCAAATGTATTTAGTAGATGCAGAGCTGACAAAAGACCCATGCAGTATTGTTCTGTTCAATAGGGTAGACAGTAGCTACATGTGACTATTTAAATTTAAATACGTTTAACTTTAAAAAGTAGATCTTTCCCCTCACTAATTGTGTTCAAAGTGCTTAAAAACCATGTCTGGCAACTGGCTAGCCTATTATATAACATCGATTTAGATTTTATAAAGATCATGCAAGCATCACATGTTTATATCCATATAAAGTAACAATAATTCATAACAGAATATATATTCTTGTATGATTACTAAGAGTAAAGATGTTCAGTAGTAAAATGGTCAAATAGGCCCTTTGGGAAGAGGATATCCAGTTGGCCAATAAATATAGGAAGAGATAATCAGTCTCATTAGGAAGCAGAGAAATGCAAATTAAAACCATTCCACATTGCCACTGTATACTCAACTGATTGATTAAATTTTTTTTATGACTTGATAATACCAAGTGTTAGTGATAATGAAGAATAAAAAATACTTCTCACTGCTTGTGGAAACATGACTGGCCCAACTTGGCAAAATATTGGCATTATCTACTGAATTTGAATCTTAGAGAAACTCATTTATCATCATACTAGGGTTCTTAAATAAGAATTGAAGTAGCAAACTGAAGTCCACTAAAAGGTCTTATCTGCCTTTCAATATATATTAAGAAATTGAAGTATAATCATGGAATGGAAAAGCATTTATCAATTAAGGTAACAGCTACAGCTGCCTCCAGCAACATGATCAAATCTCAGAAGGCAAAGTAGAGGTGAAATAATACAAATAGTAGGATTCTATTCATGTGACATTATAAAATAACAAATAGAATATACTATTTAGTAATATGTCACTAGATGAAACTTACAAAAAAAGTAAGTGTAATATTCAGTAGCACTGGACTTTTATTGAAAGCAGTGTGGAGTGGTAAGGTGTGCCCTCTGAAGGCCTAGGAATAGCACATAGGTACCCTTTTGCAGAGTTGGTGAAAAATAAGGCTGGTAGCTGATTTAGGGATTGTCTTAATCACTTTCTTATCACTGAACAATATACCTAATACCCACAATTTAAAGGAGAGTTTTACTTTAGCCTGTGGTTTTTAGAGGCTTCAGGTTATAGTTGTCTGGCTCCAAGACAGGAAAGTCATGGTGGAGGGCCTGGAACAAAGCTATTTGCATCATGGTGACCAGGAAGCAGAGAGAGAAGGGAGGAGCTGAAGATGGGGATATAACCTTTAGGTCATGCGCCCAGTGTATCACATCTTCTGACCAGTCTTGTTTCTAATAGTATATTCAGCTATGTATTAATCAGTGGAATTATCCACTGATAAGTATAGTGTCTTTATGATCTAGTCACCTTCCATGCACATGAGAATTTGGGGAGACCTTTTAGTTGTAACCATCTGTGGTGAGACCTTCAAAGATTGAAGACAGTCATGAAGTTATTCTTCAATTCAAAAAAATCTTTTTACTTAAAGTGTCTTCCACAAATTATGTCTGTGGATTTTTGAAGAAAAGCATAGCCACAATTATGTCTCCTTAAAAAGCTTTTAGCATCAGACAAAATAAGAAAAATTTTCAACATCTTAACATGGCAGTTTTTGTTTACGCTAGCTATCAGGAAGTAGATAGTTGACAATTTCTCCTTTTGACTTAATTACATGTGAATCATTTGGTTTAACTTACAATTTTGACATATGAAATAATCAAATGTAATATTTATAGATTCCTTAATGTGTGATTGACACTTCTGTTATGCTATATGCCTGGCAAAAATGCTTGGGGCAAAAGCAGACAGTCCTCTGGACATTCTCGCCTGTCTTCATTTTCATTTCTATTGAACTTGGTTTATGTAAGACACCTCCTGGTTTGCCCCATGACTACTGACAGACCTCCATTTGCCAGATCACGGTGTCTTGTCTTATTTCTACTGAACATTACAAAGTGCCTTTTCTCTTTTTTTAGGACTGTTTTGCTAATTTGAAGGAGGCTAGTTTAAAAAGATTTTCTTTTGCATTGAATGGGTAGGGCCCCTGCACAAGTTAATCTCATAGATCATTTGGAATAATGTGGTCTTGATTTTAGCACCCAAATCTTTCTTAATGTATTTTGAGATGAGTCAATAGTAAGTTCTAACTTTGCCTCCACTTTCTAAGCTAGTGTGACCTAAAGCACGTTATTGGCTTTTCTGAATTTGAAATTTTCTCATCTGAAAAAATGGGATAAATAATTCTTACTTAAACCAAGTGCTGCATCTAATAGAACATAATTCTCAGAAAATGGTTATGGTAGTAGTAGCAGCAGCAGTAATAACGATAGGAGTAATAGTTGTTATTATTTGCCCCAGGGAATATTCCAGAAAATGTAAAAGACAGCCAAAGAAGGACCACATTTGTGCTCTGCCTCTTGCATTCTCCCCATATCCGTCAAGCAGGTGATCTGGCCACATAGAGGCTATAGAATGGCAAGCAAGGGGTGTGCTCAATCTCTGTGGTTAAAACACCATGTTGAGAATTAGGTAAGCCTGGGTGCAAATGCTTACTCTGCCATTTATTAACGGCATGGTCTTTGACAAGTAACCTAACTTATCTCTGACAATCTTTTGATTATGTATCCAATTATATGCACAAAAGCATACTAGAGGGACTGGCACATAATTAAGTTTTCAGTAAGCAGTATTATTTTCCCTAGTTTTATTGTTCAACAATATAAGGAGATAGATGTAAAGAATAATGTGAACATTTTCTCTGTGCCAGTGTTAGACCCATGTGAAGTTTGTAGGCTTGCAAAATCAATCCTCAAAAAATAAAGGCGAAAAACACACTTAACCACTGTGTATGTTTCTTGTCGTTTTCTACCTCTCTTCTTTTTACTTGTTAAAAACAAGCCTTATAGGTAGAACCAACGCTGGTTTGGTAGACTTTTTTTTTAAATCATAAAGATGGTAGTGCGAGGGGTGAGGAAGGATGGGTGATATAAAGGACTAACTTACTAAAATAATCTGAACCCAGGACATAATTCCTCAATAAAAATAAATAATTGAGTCATATTCCTTTTTTTGGTGACTTTTCCTAACAAAATATGCTTTCATTAATGCCTATCATCTATTGATAATCTGTCTAAATACTATTTTTTTGGTCAGCATTCTGTTTTATTTATGTAATTTTAAAAGAGGTTTTGGGGCTGGGGATTTAGCTCAGCGGCTTAAGCGCCTGCCTGGCAAGCGTGAGGTCGTGAGTTCGATTCCCCAAGAGGTATTTGACCACTCATGGGCTTTTATTCCTGGAAAGGACCTTTAAGATTACCTAATAGAACATCTATGTTTTCTAGGCAGAGAAGCTGAAGCTCAAAGAATAAGTGTCTCGCTCGAGATCATCACATCATCACGTAGTTCCCGGCATCCAAGGGCTCTGGATTCTGAGTGGGCCCATGTTTTCTATAGATTGACACAGAATGTAAATGGCTTCAGTAGGTCTTTCTTGTGAAGTGTCAGATAAACAAGGTTAATATATTAATTGGTGCCCTCGTCAAATATTAAAGACTGGGGAGTCTCTTAGCTGATTATTTCCTGTGCTCTTTATTACACAATAGTGTTTTTCTTCCCTGTGCCTACTCATCGGAAGTTTTTGGTTTTACCAATGCAATGGAGGAGTCTTATTTTGAGTGGGCTAGCATAGGTCAGGTGATCCATTTAGACAAGTTGCTCAGGAGGCTTTCCCTATGCTGGGGTCATGGTTTCCCTACATGTGAGGGACACGACTGAGGCTGACTAAAGTGAGAAGCTGAGAAAATTTGTGAGAAACTTTTCCAACACATCAGTGCTTTCCCCTAATTCTTGTCCATTTTTCAGAGAGTTGTGGGGAGGAGGCAAAGCAGAGGAATAATTCTTCCATTTTAGGGCAATTGAAAGGGTGAAGGAAGAGGAAATTTGCAAAGTTTAAGTAAGTAACATTCTCATCATCATAATCATCATCATAACTAGTATCTGTTATGGGGCAGATGTTCCAGGCATCTTTCTGTGTACGTTGCATACATTATCTCATTTAATTCTCACACAATTTCTGCCAGGTAGGTATGATCATTTCCATTTCCGTTTCACAGGAGGCTGTAGTTCAGAGAGTTAAAACTACTTATTCAAAGTCATCCTGCTAGTGCATGTCATGCTAATTGTCAGCAGTTCTTGCTAGATAGTGAACTGTCTTTCCTTTCTGTAGAAATAGCTATATTTTTTTTGAAGTACTTAGATTTATTTTTTTCCAAATCCATTTTATTTCAATGAGGAAAAGAAGAAGAAGAAAAAAAAAGAAACTAAAACAAAATTTCAAAACACATCAATCAAGGGGCAATCGTGGTATATACATTGCTCATTGTAGTGAAATATCTTGTATGTGGGTTTATGCACATGGAATTCACTTGCTTATAAAGTGATAATCATAATTATGTTTTTAAAGATCCCAAGGTTCAAGTTTCCCCAATATATTTTGTAGTTTTACATTTTCCAAGGACTTCACTTGTCCACAGAGCCATGATATCACCATGTGATTAAGGTAAAGTGGTAGAATGGGTTTTTAAAGTATGACTTAGGGAAATCATTGTGATGTAGTTGTACATGACATGTATTTGGGGATGTGTTTCAAATTTTCCAAACACTACTATGGACTTAACAATTGCTTTCCTAAATTGTCCATGTTTTCATAAGTTTGTATTCTTGGCATGGCCTCTGTGGCCAGCAGTGATACTAAAGGCCTTTGTTCTTTTTATTGGACACCCTATCCTCTTCTTGATTCCATTCCAAATGTCTGTCTTGATCTTTAATTACAATCCTCCATGGACTTGTCATAGCCGAACTCATCCTGCACCTTAGCTTCATCAGCTCTGCACTCCTGTCCTGATCTTCCTCACTATTACTCATTTCCCCTGGCACTATCTTGCTGTTCTCAGCTCGGAGTTTATTGCTAATTAAAGGAGCCTCCTCACTGGCAGGGCCTTGTACTGTACCTTACCTCTCCTCTGAAGTCACACTGTTGTCTTCTGTTTGCATTCTTCATGTTTTATTTTATTACCAACATTAAGTTTCCATAAGCAGAAAATACTTGTATGTTGATTATAGATGTAATAGAAAATAGAGATAATGCAGTACACACACATCCATAGTAAGGCCTGCTGGATGTGAGCAAAGATATTCAGCCAATGTGGTTTAAGTCATGACTTGGTTCACCTTTGCTCTGTATAATAGATTCTTGACTATAGACAGAGGACACTTAAGTTGAGACACCTCTTTTGATCCCAAAGTTAGAGGAACTTGTAAGACACAAAAAGATCTAAAGATCTACATTAAAAAATTTTTTTTCTGAAGTCAATCATAATAAAAAATTACCCTAAAGAACTTTACATATGGTAATCATAGAGGGTAATTAATTTAGTGTTTTATAAGAATAATAAAATGTTTATAATCCAGAGAGTTCAATTTAACTCATTTTTTGGTCATTTCTCAAGAACTTTTGAAGTTGTTGACCTTTCAGGTCTTGGGAGGAGTTATTTTGATCTTAGAATATTAGTAAAGCAACTATTGCCTTAGGTCCTACTTTTAAAGAAGGGATTTTTTTTTTTTGGTCTTTTTTGAAACAGGACTTCACTATGACTTGAACTCACTTTGTAGCCCAGCCTGGCCTCCCAACTCAAGGTGATCCTCCTGCATCAGCCTCCTGAATGCTGAGATTACAGATATATTCTGCCATGCTGGGCTCTTTAGGTCCTACTTTTGGTCACTTCTGCTGACTAAGATTACTAGCAACCACTCAAGACGGTTACATACATATGGAAGAGCTCAGCCACATAACTTTTCAAATCTCTTTACTGAAAGGACATATAAAATGGTTAAAATGAAAGTCAGTATTTCTTGGGTAGAATAAGAGCTGGATATTACTGCAACTTTATCTCAGATTTCTAGTTTCTTAGGGTTATCACACTCCGGTGTAAAAATGTAGCATAAATCAGTGAGAAATCACCAAACTGGATTGCCACAGGCTGGTCAAGGGATCTTAAGAAGATTCATAATATGCGGGTCTCAGTTTCTTCTCATGGTGAGGAAGGGGCTGGACTAGGTTCTGGCACAGCCCTCTGATATTCTTGGGCATGCATCTGCACAACGCGTACACATTCAGGTTTATGCACAGGACAAGAGCCTCCACCACACACAAAAGAAGGAAGATGTAGCACTTCAGACTTGATAACTTAAAATTAGATCATGCCTTTCACTTTACAGAAATGATTCTTTTCAAAATGATTCATTATGTGATTCTTTCAAGTCAGGAGTAGGAAAGATGTGACCCCACACAGATTTATGCACTTAACTTTGTCCAATTAATGGGGCAAATATTTCATGTGCTTGCAACTGCTAAATCAAAAACATGGCCTTAAAAATTAAACAGTATTTCCAAAGGGGGCAGGAAAAGGCTGATCTTCATTAACCTGGTTCTCTGCATCATTTGTTCCATTCTTTGTCCATGCTCTATTCTTTCCTATTAAATGACTGGTATAAATACTTAAAGTATGCATAATACATAACTTTAACATTTTTTTCTGATTAGGAAGTGACATATGTCTATTATGTAATATTTGGGAAAAAATGAAAAACCTTGGCTGAAAGAAAAAAGAATCACTCAGATGCCAACAGAGACAATAGCTGTTAACATTCTGATATTTTCTTCAACATTTTCTATGCATTTTTAAACAGATGGAACCATACTATCTCTTGTGCTGCTTTTTTGATTTAACATCACAGCATAAGCTAAGGATATTTCTATGTTATTAAAAACTCTTGGTAAACATAATTTTTAGGCTATTTAGCATTCTGTCATAAAGCTATAGCATAATTTACTTAACCACCTTCTTACTGTCAGCCATTTAATTACTTTCAGTTTTTCACTATTATAAATGATGCTGCAGTGAACATTTTGGTGTATAAAGCTTTCCTGACTGTATTTTGCATTATTTCCTTAGGATTGATTCCCAGAAACTGAATTACAGGGTCAAAGGTATGAGCATTTTTAAGCCTCTTGCTCCATAATGCCAAATGGGTTTCCCAAAATCCTTTGTTTTCAATTTACATTCCCCAAAGCAATAAGTGAGTCTTCTGTGTCTCATCATCTTCTTCTCTACTCCCTTTTAAAAGCTACAAAAAACTCTTATGATTTGGTAGGTAAAATTAAATTCTAATGCATGTTAGTTTATTTTTGTAGTTATAGCTGATGTTGAACAATGTCATATTGTTGTGATTTTTTATTGTTCCTGGATGATATTTTGTAAGTCTTTAGTTTCTCAAAATTATAGATTTAAATATTTAGCTCTCATAGTGAGCATCTTTCAAATATTTGTAGAATAATTTATACATTTTCAAAAAGTATAGTAAATATTTAAATTTTAAAATGTTAGTACAGTAAAGGACATATTGCTATTAATCCGCCTCGTTTGAACACACCCCATCATTCTTGCTAATTCTGAAACAGTTCTAGAGCCCTCTTTTGTCGGTGTCTCTAATTGTGATGCCCTGGTTGCCTCTTGTCCTGAATGGATTTAAAACATTTACTTTTCATGGCATTTTACGTTGGGGAAGAGCCAGAAGTCGCGCAGTGCCAGATCCAGTGAGGTGGATGAGGACCTCACCATCACGTTTTTATGAACCCACCTTCCACCGCACGGCGATGAGCAGCAGCGTTCACCCTCTTCTTGATCACACCTTGTAAAGATGCCCATGAAAGGGGACTTCCAGAAATGCTTTTGAAAATGGCAAGAATTCTGGGATGTTTGTTGGAAGTGACAGGGAATATTTTAAGAGGGATTAAAATGTATTACAATGACTTTTACTGTAATAAATTTTAAAAAGGTAAACACTCACTGACAATCATATCTCATATGTGTAGCTTTTCAAGTGTAATCTATTAAATAAAGTGAAATATACTCGTGCATATCTTTTCACAGATTTGTGGGTGGCTGATGGAGGGTATGCAATGTTGTTAAAGGTTTGCAGTTTGGCATTAGTTAATAATGATTAAGCAATGAATTTTGAATATTTCTTTGCCAATATTTTGGTATATTTCTTCCCATTTTTCTTTGTATGGATTCTCTGATTTGGAAGCACAGTTTTTTGTGTTCTTTCTCTTTTTCTTTTTTTTTTGTGGGGGGTCTTTTTGAGACATGGTCTCATTATGCAGTTCAGGCTGGCCTTGAGGTCACTTTGTAGTCCAGGCTGGCCTCGAACTTGCAATGATCCACCTGTCTCAGCCTCCCAAATGCTGGGATTACAGGCGTGTGCCACCATGCCCTGTTCTTCTGATATTGCAATTGAAGGATTTCTTTGTTACTGAAAACTTTTCTGGGATTATCATTTTGAAGGTTTCTCCTTCCCTCTCTCCTTCCTCTTCTACCTTTTTTTTTTTAACCTCCATAGCAGAAGCTTCAGTAGCAGAAACTTTTTCAGCCATTGGTCTCACGATTAGAAATCAGTGTGCACACAGGTCCCATAAATATTTTATTAATAACAGTGATGAAACAGTATTTGCTATTTTAAAATATGACTATTTAGATGTAATTCAAAAGTTGTTCAAAACAATTCAATTAAATTTATTTATTCAATAGCACTTAGGAAGGGGCCAAGTGGTAGTCATTGATCAGTGCTGACCAAGTCAATTTGAATACTGAACAAAGCCCAGGAACAGCTGAATGATTCTCTAGGGAGATACACATTTGGGTGGTGGGGTCAGGTTATAACTCAGCTGTGAGTCCAGGTTTTTCTCCTACTCTGAGCTTTGAATCTTCCAGTTCTAGGAAACAGAATGTATTTTCAGGAGCTCAAATGAATTACAGTTTAGAGCAAACTTTAGAATTCATTCTCTAAAATTCCAGACATGTTTTATCTTTCTGGTGTGCTAACTAGATTACATCCACTCCCCAAAGCGCTCAAGAGAACTCTTTGATTTATGTGAGCCAGTGTTGGCCATTAGGGCTCCTATTGTAAGCTTGGGCCCTACTGTGTACCACAAGCCTTTTGAGAATGTTTTGTATTTATAGGAAGAGATGTCTTTATCCAGAGTGGCACTCTGCCTTGCTTGCACTGCTTCTGCAGTGCTAAGAGGGATAATTAAGTTGTTCGACACTAGAGAATGAGAGGTTTAGTTCCATTCTGTGTACCGCTTCAGTTCCCAGTGCCTGGGAATCTTGTGCCCTCCCCAGCCTTCTGGATAACGTAGGAAATCTCATTTATTCCACTCTCAACATAAGGAAGATAAGTGTATCCTGTGTGATATTTCATTATGAAAATTTAAAATAGTTTTAAAAAATAATATTCTTTATAAAGAGAGCAGGACTAGAGAACTGTGAGGACATTATATTGAATTTGACATATAAGCATAAAATACAAATTAGAAATGGGCCACTGGGAGATGGAACTTCTGATTTCTTCCTTCCCTTCTGTCATTATAACTCTGAATGAAAGCCTTCTCTGAGAATTAATTTAAGGATCTCACCTTGGTTCTTTGGGACAGTTGTGTTTAGCCTATGAAATTTCAATTCAATTCATTTCAATGCTTATTTATACATGAGTCACAGTGGTTTCTTTGGGTTTGAATCCAGCCTGTATCATTTATTAACTGTAAGAACTTGGTAGATGGTTGGCGTAAGGATCAAATGACTCACTGAGTGTATTGACTGGTGTAAAATAAGTGCTAACTGAAGGTTAGTTGTCATTTTATTTTACACTACTTCTAAAAGGTGAATCTTGTCTTATGTTTATATTTTTAATTACTTAGAAGGGTGCTTTGTATTTAGTGGGTAAATAATTGTTGAATGCTATTAGTTTCTTTAGTAGCTTCATTTGAGTCTAAGCACCTCTCGGGCTCTGTTGCTGGTAGCCGTGGTGGTGGTGGGAGTGCTGGTGCATGTGCAAGACACATGTAATACACTATTCGGAAGCTAAATAGAGGATTCAATTCTGCAGTTGTCAGTCTGACACCTTTTTACCGGCATCATTATGAATTTCACCCTGAAAAGCTTTGTAAACTGCATTTTTTTCCTTTAGAAAGGTTGTATGGCTGCATCTGTACAGTAGGTGAGAACATTTAAATTTAGAATTACTAAGGAGACTGTCAGATTCGATGAGGTTAAAAATAAAATTCCAAATTGGCACTGAAGTAGTGTGAACCTCATTGCATTTGTAGCATACCTATTGAAAGGCACTAAGTAATGTCTTGGAATGACCATTATAGGTTTAAATGTAATTCAGTGAAGCTTGTAATTTTCTCAGGGCTTTGAAGCTCAGTGAAGTTACAAGCTGGTCAGAACCTTGATGGAAGGAGGGGGAGATGCAGGAGGATGCAAGGAAGTTGTTCCTTCCTCTTGAATAGGAATCACAGTCCCATCACAAGAAAAATGCCAGTTTTGGCAGGAAAAAAAAACAGATTTGCATATTGTTCACATACATTTGCATATTGAGTTCAAGAGGCTCTATCTTCAAGTATGTAAAAGAAATAGAATAATCTACTGCAATTGTGTTCCAATCCAGTATCCAGGGCATTGCACAAATGAAATACATAACACATTTAAAAATCACATTCCAGAAGACGAAAGATGGCAATGAGCTGAAAGGTGGCCACGCATCAGTAATACTGGCAGAGAGACTGTCTGGCATGGCTAGGGTCTGAGATAGAAAAGCCATTGCCTTGCGAGTTCTTACCTGCAGAAGAAGCCTGCTTGTGTGAGTGGGTCCTAGACTCACTGGGATTTGTAGCTTCAGAATTCATGGCGCCCAAGGCACCACCTCTCCCAAAGTGGGAAATTACCATTGTACCCAAATGACACTGTATTCTCTCAAATATTAACTGGGCTTGGTATCTGTGTTTCTAGGGTACTGACAAGATACTTAGCATCTGTTATAGTGCATAAATTCCTCTATGTTTGAACCTAGAGGCTAAAAACACCTAAGCTGGTACAGCAATGAGATAAGGGGTGATTGGGGTAAACATATAATTCCGTGATATCTATAAGACTTCATGAAGCACTCATTTTCCTCCATAAGTATATAAACTAAATAAAACAGTATGTGATTTGTGAATGCTGCCTTATAACAATTCCCTGGCTTCCTCCTCCATCCAGATTACTATCCTTTAATCTGTCCTAAATAAAAATTCTAGTGCTGCCCCTGGGCATGTTGGTGGGGAAGGGAAAAGACCAATCCTCCAGTCAGCTCCATACAGTCAGGTTTTTAAAAAATTTTTATTTAAAGAGAAAAAAAAACCCAAACAAACAAACAAACAAAAAAAAAACAGAATAAAGGGTAGCAACAATACAGAATTCCAAGGAAAAAAGGAAAAGAACAACCAAAAAAAAAACAACTAAGAAATCATTACTTGATAAACTACATACTGACATCTTGGAAATAGTTGTTCAAATTACAAAATTAAAAAATGCAAAGTAGACATTCAAACAGTGAAACTATTAACAGTTCTGCTCCTGACAAAAACAGCGATATGGTCATCCATCTTACACACTCAAACATACATGCAATTGTATCAAAAGGATAAAATTAAACACAACAAAACAGAACAAAGCGGGTCACAAGAAAGCAATGTAAGAGACCTAAATTTCAAAGCTAGATAATCGGAGATATTCACTCTCCATCATATTGACGCTTGTTTTCTTCCAAATAGTTGTCCATATTGTCACATATAGGGAATTCACATGAAACAACATAGGATGGAACTGATCTGAACAGTACGAGAAAGACGCTTCAGGTCTTCAAGACCCGACAATAGGGAAGTCAAGAATGGCTGTCATAGTGTCTCTCATTCTCTTCAAAACAGCTGTCTATAACTTCATGTGTGTTGAACTTAAAACAATACAAGCTAAAATCACTTTGAACAAAGAATTACAATATTGCTGGATTTCACATCATGACATTATGGAATCAGCACTGGGTACTGTAGGGTCTTTTTTACTTCAAAGTAGTTGTTCATTTCAACATGCGTTATATAGTTGGTTCTCGTAAACTGTTTATAGCTTTACACACGCATGAGTCTCTACATGTATATCTATCCTTTCTGTATTAGAGGGAAAAACAAAACAAAGCAAGACAAAGCAAAACAATTCCTAGAAAAGCATGAATCAAAAAGTCATATAAAACCACAATATAAGGTGATGTATAATGGTTACCATGATGTCTCAGCAGTGTATAACAACATTAATAAAAATGAAGCATTGGAGATATTATAAGACTTCAAAAGCAGGCAATAATCAAACCAGAGTGGGTATCTTAGTGAATCTTGTCATCTTCAGTGTAGTTGCCTATACGCTTAGACTTGATGTTATCAATCGTAACAGATTTGAATAAAATCAGTCAATACAAAATAGCACTCTAACAACCCAGATTCAAATAAGATCAGTCATAATAAGACAGTGTAAGTTATACAGAGCTTCAGGTTAAGTTGATAGGAAATTAAGGATGATTACCATAATATGTCCTCTTATTTTTGGGATAGCTGACCGTGCCCTCAAATCTAGTGTAAGTAGACAAACTGGAACAGCATGTAATCCATCCACAGAGTGATAAGAATAATGTAGATTTTAAATCTTGTTACCCCATTAACAATATCCTCTGCCTTCCTTTTTTAGACAATTCCTCCCCTTTCACTCCCATAGGGTGCACTGCTTATTTTGGGTCCCACTGCTTCCCTATATAGAGCATCTTAATGGACTCTATCTCCTGATCTATTTTGCCTGTGTTTCTCTCTGTTAGTATTTCGAGTACCTCTATAATAGAGATGATAGCCAATCTTCTCTGCCTCATTTCTGCTATTCTATTTTTCTGCCATTGGTTGTCTATTTTTCTCTTCTACTCCATTGTCTGCCCCGTTCACTAAGGCCTCTCTGCTACTGTTCCTGAAATGCTCATATTCTTTTTCTCTCTCTCTAAAATGTCCTTCAGTATTTTTTGTAGGGTTGGATTGATGGTCACAAATTCTTCCAGTTCCTCTTTGTCATGGAAGCATCTTGCTTCTCCATTAATTTCTAGAGAGAGTTTTGCAGGATACATCAATTTGGGCTAGAGGTTGTTCTCCTTCAGGGCTTGAATTATTTCACTCCAAGATCTTCTTGACTTGATGGTCTATATTGAGAAATCTGCAGTGATTTTGATGGGTTTTTCTTTATAGGTGATCTGTTTCTTTTCTTTGATGGCTTTTAATATTCTGTTCTTATATTGAATTTCTGGGATCTTGATTATTATGTGTCTTGGTGTAGCTCTGTTTTGGTTGTAGGTGGCTGGAGTTCTGTATACTTCATATGTCTGCATATGATTTCCTTTTTCTATGTTTGGGAAGTTTCCCTTAATAATTTCTGTGAATAGCCTTTGCAGTTCTTCTGTTTTGACTCCTGTTTCTTCATTCACATGCTTTATTCTTAAGTTATAGATCCTCTTGTCATCCTCTAGCCTTTGTATTGTTACTGCCTGCTCCCTTGTTATTTTTAAGAGATCTTCCTTTTCATGATCACACATTGCAAACCTATGTTCAATTTTTAAGTCTATCTTTAGTTTCTTTCAAGCAGTTTTGCCAACTTTCTATGGAGTCTTTAGTTTCCTAATAATCTCTTTGAATCTGCTTCATGAATTCTAGGTTTTCTTTATATTCTTCATTGAAGGTTTCTCTCCTTTTGTGTCCTCCATTCTTCTGTCTGTGTCTTCTTGAAAGATGCCCAACCTTTCTTTTATTAATCTACTTATCTCTTGTTTAACTTGAATTAATATTTCAGTTTTGATCTCTTTTACAAGGTCCTGAAGATATCTCTTTATGTCCACTGATGCTGTGTTTGATGTTGCATGTTTGCTGCCCTCAATCTCTTTTATATTTACCTCTCCTGGATCAATATTCTCAGATTTCGGGGATGGGGGCTTTTTGTTATTTCTCTCTCTCGTCATGTTTTTGGTTCCTTCCATACAAGTGTATAATGTAATTCCCAGCCCCTTTTCTTGTAGGTTAGGGCTCTTCTAGAGCACGCAGGCTAGGGGCCATCCAAAATCAGAGAGTGAAGTGCAAGCAAGCATAGTATATGCTGGCCCCTCCCCTCTGGGCCAGTCAACCTTCACAGGCCTTCACTGCGTCAGTATGTGTCGCCCTCAGGGAACCAATTGATTTGTGATGACCCTCTGGGTCCCAGCCCAGTACAAGCAGATCCCCCTAGTCCACTCTGCGAGGGGAGCAACCAACTGAAGCCACTTCCTTACAGAGCCAGGACTTTCCTGCTCAACTCCAATATGTCATCTAGTTGATTGCCCCTTCCCCGCAGGAGGGTCTCATTCCCATCACTCACTGTATGTTGATGGCAGTCCCCAAGAACTGCTGGGCTCCCCAACCTCTGACCTCAGTGTGGCTGCAGCAGGAATTCACGGTGCCTCTGGGTGGGTCGTGTGCAAGGCCGGTTCCAGGTGAGTCACATACAGGGCTGTTCAGCTCCACACGCGGGGCTACTCAAGCCAGTCGCATGGGCACAGGTTCTGTTGCTCAAGTCAATCTCAGGCACAAATTCAGGCAGCTCAGCGAGAGTGCCATGCTTGCTGATCTTAGCTTCTCTAATGGTAGCCCTGGGACTTCATATTTGAGTAGTTTCTTTGACTTCAGTTTCTTCCTGGGTTGAGAGAATCCATCTCCCTCTGTTTGGGTCTCTCCAGGGTGTTCTATTCTGGCATTTGAGCTGTCTCTCTCAGAGAGGCTCCATATCCTGCAACCTATAGGTCCACTACCTTTACTACCATCGACCACAGTCAGGTTTTGAGACCCAGTTTAGGCTCTGCCATTTACAAATCTCTATTATGGCTCTTGGACATTATAGAGTAATTGGTAAGAGATTCAAAGTATAGGAATCCTTAATGGGATTTGCTTCCTAGAGGTGATAGTTAGGTGGGAAAGTTTCATAGGATGTAAAAACCAAAAGGGTCTGGAGAGCATGCAGATGGAGGAAGAGAAACCTACTAAAAGAGTCAGTGATGCACTGGTAGCAAGGAATGGTAAAACATCCAGGAAAGAAAATGCCAGGTTTTCATCAGCATTGAATGCTTTAAGTCCATAGACCATAAAGGATGACTTCCAGGTGGCATGGAATCTTAATAGTAGGCAGTAGAGACAATAAACCTGAGGGTGCTGGGTGCAACAAGAAGATGGCATAGAGGCTGTACCAACCCTCAGATTCCAAATGGGAACAAGGAACTCAGGGCAGGATCATCTATTACTAGAAATGTGGAAAACCCCATGCTGGCTTAGAAGGAAGAAGTTGACTAAAGCCAAGCAAAGGGTCAGGACTCTGAGTGGGCTGGAGTTCAAGGCAAACTTCTAGCTGCCACAGGACATTGTAACACAGTGAAGGAGGCAAAATAAGCCAGCTCTATGTATAGTCGGGATCAGTCCAAAAGGAGCTGATGGAGCAGGATCTTAGTTCCTCCGGGCACAGGAAGACAAAATGATGGTAGAAAGATCATTTTGGTCCCCATTAACCAGAGGGTCCCAACGTATTGCTTTGATCAAGCTTTCTTAAGTGACCAGAGGAGATCCTCTCTTTTCATTTCTTAGGTTAGTCACCTCTTGCTCTTGGTTTTTCCATTTACCAAATGGGTGTTTAAGACATGGATGCCTTGCAGAGGTTTTGTGAAAATTAATTAAGTAAATGTTGTAAAGTAGTTAGAAAATGAAGCATAAAAATTATTAAGTTGGGTAATTATGCTGTGCTTACCTAAAATTCCCTCAACAGACTTGGATACAAAAGGATTTTTTACTCCCTATCCCAGTCTTACCATGTGGATGGAAAAATTGTTTTCCCTGCCTATATATGTTGTATTTATTAAATTTGGGGTTCAACATAACTGGTTGTTTTTATATTCCATTCATCCTATTTTCCTCTCTCACTTTTATGGCTCTTTTTCTCTTTTTCCAATACCAGTTAGGCTGTTTTATTGTAAACTCACTGACTTCGATTTTTTTTTTTTTTTTTTTTTTGTCTATTTGTGGTTCTAAGAATCAGACCCAGGGCCTTGTGTATGCTAGGCAAATGCTATGCTACTGAGCTACGCCCCCAGTGCACAACTCACTTGGATTTAGGACAAAGTAGTCAACAGCCTTACAGACTGGATGAAGGTGGACTGTACACTGCATCAGGCTTGGGGCTAAGTCTACTGCTACTAAGGCAGGATCATTGTCACCATACAATCCTGTGTGACTAAGTCCATAGCCACTAAGAGCCATGGACTACTAAGAACCACTATGTATTTGAAGAGATGACACAATTTCTTTCACATTTCAGAGGGAAGGTGCTACATAAATGTAATACCTGACCACAAGGAAGGTTCAGAACTAAATACCTAAGAACCAGGCACAGTAGTGTGTGCCAATAACTCCAGCTACTTGGTAAGTGGGTGGATTGTTTGAGTCCAGGAGTTTAAAACCAGCCTGGGCAACATAGTAAGACACTTGTCAAAGAAGTAAATGTCTAAGAGATCCTGGCCCTGAAAGTATTTATTAGTTCTCTTTTCTTTTCAAGATTGCTCCAAAGTACTTTATATCAGATCCCCAGTCTCCCAGCCTTCGTTATTCATTTTCATAATTATTACTTGTCCCGGATTAGTGGATAAGTGTAACTAAGACTGAAATATATTCTCAAGTGCTCTGAAAGCAGGTCACTTTAATTAAGAGTTGGTTTGTTCTTTTATGAGTGTGGATTTCTTATTTATTTATTTATTTATTTAGCTTCTATTCATATTATCTTTTGATGATCTTTCTATAAGAATTATATTGAGTTCTGTGCCCTTTCCTCTGATCCCTACATCTTATTTTTTTTCAGTTGTAAGATAGAACATTCTTTTTCTGTGAAGATTTCTCTATGCAGTACTTAAGTACTTAAGTACTGCAATACTTAAGTAGGAAGGTATTTAAAATATCAGTGGTGGTTTGTTTTATAGATGTTCATTGAACTGTAGGTATACTTACAGTGTGTGTGTGTGTGTGTGTGTGTGTGTGTGTGTGTTTGTATAAATGTTGTCTATAAAGGAAACATTTTTAAGTCACATTATTTAAATTTTATAGTGTTTTCTTCTCCGTGTTTTTGTGTCTTTTCTGTTTCCTTGAAATTTTTTTCTAAAACTTTTCAACTATTTTTTTTTCAGTTTGATTTTTAATTCATTTTCATGTGTTGTCATTGGAGAGAACCTTTGGGTAATGATTAAGGGCATAAATGCCAGCAACAACTGCCTGGATTTGTGTCCCAGCTCCTTCATTTAATAGCCCTATTATCTAGGATTATACTTGAGTCTTCTGTACTGTTTATTCATTCATTAAATGGGACTGATGATAACTATTTGAAGTTAGGGCTATTTGGAGAGTAAGTTGCTTTATAGAGCATGTATATCATATAACGTGTTCTACAGAAGTGTTTCTGAGAGTGAATTTATTTTGTGGACCTCTTCTGTAGAGCTGTCATAATCTAAATCACTTGCTTATAAAATGCTTAAACACCTGGAGCTGGCCTGGGATAGGGGATTATCGTAAGGTAAAGAGTTTGGGTCTCCAGAGGAAATGTGTGTGAGATAGGAAATGGAGTGAGGTAGGGATGAGTACCCTACAGCCTAGAAAGGTAGGAAATGGAGTGAGGTAGGGATGAGTACCCTATAGCCTGGAGAAGTAGGAAATGGAGTGAGGTAGGGATGAGTACCCTATAGACTGGAGAGGTAGGAAATGGAGTGAGGTAGGGATGAGTACCCTACAGCCTGGAGAAACCA
This sequence comes from Dolichotis patagonum, assembly GCA_004027295.1. Lineage (NCBI taxonomy): Eukaryota > Metazoa > Chordata > Mammalia > Rodentia > Caviidae > Dolichotis > Dolichotis patagonum. Next base: position 21,718 of record PVJX010000130.1, read on the forward strand.
AGCAGTCACTCATATTCCATCTTTCCTACTGGCTGTGGGAACTCTTGCTGCCTTGTCTCTTCTTCTCTTTGCCACCTGGCTCTCTGCCTGTTCAACAGTGCTTCTCTGCTCAAAGTCAGTCACCGCAAATGAGCACCGTAGCCATCAAGTGTTTGCAGCTTTGCAGGTCCATTGCCCAAAGCTGGCTTCCCTAGCTTCTCTGCATTTATATTCCAGTTGCCCTAGCTGAGTGTGGTGACTAGTTTGCCTTCTGAATCAATTGTACTCCAAAAGTCAGCTCTGAGACTGTTTCTTGAAAATAAAGAATATTAACATTTTTAGGAAGATTGGCAAATTCCTAAGCCAACACAAAAGACATAGGAAAACTTTCCTTTAGCTTGTCTCCAGCACTTCTCACTCAGATCCTATTGCTAGTAGCACTGGACGGGGAAGTTGGGGTCAGGATGTGGATTATAGGCAAGTGAGAGGTCCTGTCAGAGGAAAGAACATTTATCTAGAAGCTAAAATAAGAAGGAAGAGTGACAGTTCTCACGTTAATGGGAGACAAGGTTGAATGTGTGTGTGTGTGTGCATACGCACATATTGAAGGGGGCAGCTGGCAGGAACTTCTCTTGGGAATGTATATTTGTGCTTGTTTTGTTTGTTTGTTTGCTTTGTACTAAGAATTGAACTCAGGACCTCATGCTTGTCAGGTAGGCGCTGTGTCACTGAGCTATACTCCCAGTCCCATTTGTGCATTTGATTGAGAGATAGATCCTATTCACACATCATCTTCATTTGTTTCACACTTAAATCACTTTTTGGGGCCCTGTCAGCTCTGTTTCTGTGACTTGGTATCTGTGCTTTATTGTCTACGGAATTTTCCACAATTTCACATATTTCTGACACCTGGGAATTGTTATCAAGTGTCCAGAATTTATTCTATCAAGTGTCCAGAATTTATTCTCTCAATTGTCTCTCGTTACTGACTCCTCCCTTCCCTATAGGAGATGGTTTTAATATGGTCTTAATCTCTCACCTTCTTACTATGTTTTATTCCTCATCAATTTCCAATCTAGTATCACTTCTTCTCTTTTGCTATGGCCTGATTATCTTCTACATGAATGGTTGCTTTTGGGAGCTTCTTACTTTTTTTTTTTTTAACTTTCAGTCAAAAGCCTCATAAACTCTAACCACAACAATACACTGCACATACTAATTTAAGTTCACCATTCCTTTCTCAAGTCTTTACAAGCATCCAGTCTTAGAGAGGTAATCTTGAAGCAAGTGTGAAAAAAGACTGTTTTGGTAAAAGACACACAATAAAACTTGCATGTACATATTTATGGTTTGAAAAATTTTATCAAACTAGAAAAAGAAGGAAATTTCCTCAGCCTGACAAAGGGTTGCAGGAATTACAAATAATATCTGCTGAATGGTGAAAGGCTGAATGATCTCCCTCTAAGGTTAGGAACAGGACAAGGATGTTCACTGTTCCTAGTTACATTGCAGATTTTTTCCAGTAGTACAAGATTTGGATAAAAACTGAATGGAAAAAAAATAAAGTCATCTTTATTTAAGGATGTGATTTTCTGAAGAAAGTAACAAATAACATGAAAAAAGAACCCCTATTAAAACAGACAAGTTAGTTTAGTGAGGTCACAGGACATAAATCCTTATAAAAATATCATATTTAAATATACTACCAATGAACAGTTAGAAATCTAAATGGAAAAAATCAAAATTATATTTTATGGATAAATTTTATAAAATATCTTACTCAAAATTGAAAATGTTTAGTTTTTCAGATATTTATATAGATTAAGCACAAACACAATCAATATCCTGATGGATTTATTTTGTAGAAACTGATAGCTGGCTCCAAAATTTACACAAAAAACACAAAAAGCCAAAATGATGTCAAATAAAAGAATAAAGCTGAATGATATGTAGTATCTGATTATGATAGTAACTATAAAACAATAATAATTAAAATTCTATGGCAATGGCGTAAAGAAACACATAGGGCTCAGTCAGGCTGAAAAGAGACCATAGTAGAGCCACACAATATAGTCAATTGATTCTGTAAAGGTGACAAAATAGTGGAGAAAGGATAATGCTTTCAACATAGTATTGGGGCAGTTATATGTCCATATGCAAAACCCATACAGACACAAACACAAATGAAACTCAGCTCATGCCATGTTGGAAAGTTAACTTATTAACTTAAAATATATCATAAAACTGTGACTATAAAATTCTGAAACTAAAAAACTTAGAAGAAAACAGGAGAAAATCTTTACATCCTTGGTTTAGGGAAAGGTTGCATAGATACACAAAGAGCACAAACCATAAAAACATTGATAAAATGGACTTCATAAAAAATTAAACTTCTCTTCTTAGAAAACCATTGCTGAGGAAGTGGTAAAAAAATAAGCCACAGAATAGGAGAGAAATTTGTAAAATACATGTTTTAAGGAATATATCTGATAAAGGAATTATGTCTAGAATATATAAATAACATTCACAACTCAATAAGACAAACAACCCAATTTAAAAAATGAACAGACGCCAGTAACAGACAGTTTACCAAAGTAGAGATACAGACAGTGAATGAGCACTTGAAATGATCCTCAGCATCATTGGTCGACAAGAAATTAAACTCAAAATCTCACTGTGATATTGTAAATATCTAGATAAGATTAACAAAAAAAGTTGAGAGAATGGAAGGAGGAAGGAAGGGAAGGAAGGAAGGATATCAGGATGGAATGAAAACTCACACGACCTTGTGAGAATTATATGATAAGAATGCTGATAAAAATTATAGAAAATATTGGTGTTAATTCAAAATGATATAAATGCTTTGGAAAAGTTTGATCATTTCTTATGAAAAAATACTCTAACCAATAAATAATATTTTCATCAATAATCCAGAAGTCTCTCTTCTAGAGAGCCAGTTAAGGGTGATGAAAACCGATATCCACACTAAGACTGTCATAACTGCTTCATTTATGATTACCAAATTTCCTAAAAGTCCATCAGTAGTAAATCCATAAACATTTGTGGTACAGCTGTAGAAAGGAATAGCACTTGGCAATAAAAAGGGTGAAGTTTTGATGTGTATAACAATATTGAGGAATATCAAAAGCCATTATGGCAAGCAGTAGACACAAAAGACTGCACAAAGTATTATCTATTTGTAGCAGAGCCTAAAAATGCCAAAATTTTAGAGACAAAAATCAAATCAGTAGTTGTGAGGGCAGCAAAGTGTTAAGAGATTGATTGCAAAGGAGCACAGGAAACTTTTGAAGGCATGGAAATAGTCTATATCTTAATTATGATGATGGTAATGTACCATAGATTTGTCAAAAACTTATTGAACTGTGAAGCTAAAAGGATGAATTTTAATATATAAAAATTATACTTCCATTAACTGGACCTAAAAAATATTTTTCTTATTAGTTAAAATTTACATACTAATGTATGCATGCATGAATAATTTATTTGTCAGTTCCATTTAGTAATAACGATTCTCCACATTTGCATTTTACCTTTCAGTGTATAAACTACTTTCGTACCTATTTTCTCATGTAAGTTTTACAGCCCTGTCAAATAGGCATTATGAGCTACTTCTGTGAGGTTCAGAGGCTAGATAAGTGAGGTCCACTAGTTTTCAATGCCTCTTTAAAAAAAATAGATCTAGCCTGGGAATATAGCTCAGTGGTAAAGTGCTTGCCTACCATGCACAAGGCCTGGGTTCAGTCCCCAGCATGGGAAAAAAAATAAATAACAGATAATATTTGCTTATTTTGAAAAAAGAGCTGTTTTGATTATGTCTTATTTGGTTGTTGTTTTCTCTCCTTGATTAGCTACCAGTTTTGAAACTTTACACTTATTCTTTTGTCCAGTTCAATTCCAAAAAGCTTTCTGGTAGTCCATTTAGCCCTCTTCTGCAACCTTTCTGCTTTGTCTAAAGAGATATTTCCTGGACAGACAATAAATCCAGAGTCACCTGACCCTAAAAAGATGCTAGGAAACACACTTTATCCCTTTCCTTTTGGTTCATATTTTAGTTTTATTATATGTAATTAGTTCTTGTCTACATTATTTCTTTGCCTATCTCCTGGAGCTCTTTATAAGAAAAAGATAGAGGTAGTTGGAGTAGTGGTGTGGAAGTAGACAAGTGCACTGGATGGTAGAAGAATGAGTGAATTTCAAGGCATGGATGATTCATTGGATGCAGGGGTAAAGGCTTAGGAGTTCCTTTCATTCAACTTCATGGAGTGCACACTGAATCAGGTACATTTCTGACAAGGTACATCACTACGTCTCTGTGTAGATCCTTCAGGGAAGAGGAGAAGAGAAGAGATGTCAAATTTTATAGGGAAAAAACTGTAGTGTGGCAAGCAGGAGGAGTAAATGATTCTGAATGGGACATTTTGATGCAGAATGAGAAGAGAAGCCAGAGGAAAGATGGTTGTAGGGAAACCTTGGGACATTGCATTAGGTGCTAAAGGAAGAATTTGGTGCTAAACTAGAGAAAGTAACAAGGTTTGGCTTGGACTTAAACATAAATTAGACAAAGGAAAATTACAAGAGCATGTGAAAAACTTGTTACAACATTTCAGACATTTAGCCTTGAAGTGGAGCCAAGCTCTAGACACATAAATAAAATGAAGTCCATCTTCATCAGTTAAGGATGAGTAAGGTTTGAGTCAGTACCTTGGGTGGGGGAGCAGAGGGATGGGGGCCATGATTAAATCCTGGGTAGCCCCTGAAGAGCAGAAAGAGAAAACAGAGTGGCCCAAAGCAAGTTAAGAGAATAGACAAAAGGTGCCAAGGAGATTTTTCAGGTGCAAGTAGACCAGGAAACAAGAGAGGTTAAGTATCGAGAGCATTAGTAATAGGTGGAGGAAATGCGTGATACATCTTGTCACACACAGCAGGGGAAATTAGAACAGCAGAGAAAAAGAAGCAACTGGAGTTGATCATGAACATATTGTTAGTGACTGGTGTCAGGGTGGTTTTGGTGAGTTGGATGGATGAAGGTGTGAAGGCACTAAAAAAAAAAACATCTGGAGGAGGAAACTTTAAGAAATAGAGAAGACAGATATAAGATGCAGAATGAGGAATCAAACAGAAAGAGTGGGGTAGGAGAGGCAAAATGAATGCCAATGAAATTCTCTCTCATTTTAGGCGCGCGCGCACACACACACACACACACACACTCTCTCTCTCTCTCTCTCTCTCCTATATTCCCTTCTTCAGCTGCACTGAGCCAAGACAGACTATAAAAACTGAACAAGGGTTACTTGAGGATGAAAGGTTTCTGAGGCTTTGTGACAATCCTTGCATGAGTCGGTGGAACCCTAAGCAGAGAAATGTTCATGTTGAGATGAAAACTGTTCCCATGAATATTATTTCAATCCAGAACACTTCAGTGAATATAATCTCACAAGCACTCTGGTTTCTTTCTTTCTTTCTTTCTTTCTTTCTTTCTTTCTTTCTTTCTTTCTTTCTTTCTTTCTTTCTTTGTACCGGGGATCAAACTCACGACCTTGAGCTTGCCAGGCAGGCGTTTATGCTGCTGAGCTAAATCTCCAGCCCTGCACTCTGGTTTCTTAATCATTATAAACTTGGGGTTTTAGCTGGGCGTGGTGGCTCATGCCTGTAATCCCAGCACTTGGGAGGCTCAGGCAGGAGGATCGTTGTGAGTCTGAGGCCAGCCTGGGATACAAAATGAGTTCATGACCAGCCTGAACTGCATAGTGAGACCCTGTCTCAAAAAAGTAAAATAAAATAAAATTGGGGTCTTAACACCTCAATAATGGCAGCTTATTTGCTATTATTGGGAGACAGGGAAGGAATTTCTATGTTGAAATAAAACAGTCCCAGTGACTTGCCAAACAGCTCTCCAAGGCAGCTACAGTTCCATTCACCCTGCAAGTTGAGAATAAACTGGATTTAGTGATCAGAGATACATTCCTTCCCCTCTCTTTCTTCTATTACTTTTTTTTTTTTTTTTTTTTTTTGGTACCAGGGATTGAACTCATGACCTTGCACTTGCCAGGCAGATGCTTAGGCCACTGAGCTAAATCCCCAGCCCATTCTCCCTTCTATTGCTTCTTGTTGCATCTCTAGCATTAAGTCTAAGCACCTTAGCTGAGCACCCAGATTCCTTTGCGTACCTTTGCAGGTTTATCTCACCGCTCCTTGTTTCCCTCCTGCTTCAGGCCAGGCATCCCTGATGAGCTCAGAGCCTGCCTGCCTTTTTGGCTTAGTGCAGTCTGACTGTTGTGCCTTTGCTCAAGACGAGTTCCTCACCTCAGATACCCTCAGAGCCTCTCAGCCCAGCTCGAGGACCGCTTTCCGGTATGGCTGTCCCCAGGACCCCAGGTCTCAGTGCCCTCTCTGTCCTTGTCTTAATGCTGCACGCTCCACCAGCACCTCTCCAGCATTCTGCCAGCCCGAGGTCACCGCTGTGCAGGGATGTCTGATCCTTGTGGCAGACAGAGTCTTGACTCTGATCCCTTTTGTAGAGATTCTCACAAAGGGCATCCAAGTAGGATTTGTTGATTCATTGTAATTCAGGTAATTCAGGTTTTCTGTTTTCAAAGTCTAATGGAAACAAGGTACAGATACCCTGTTGTGACTCCCTGGATCCAACTGCAGAGATTCTGCCCATGGACTCTGTACCAGGTGTGTGTGGGTAGGGTAAGTCAGGGAGAGCTTTGTGTGGCCTCAGTGGGGTGTGAGAAGGTCTACCTCATTTCCATGTTGATGGTGGACTTGATGATTCAGGCTTCATGGACCTGCTGTTCTAACTAGAGACGGACAGCAGCTACTTTTTTTTAGAAAAACAATACAGACTATGAAAGATGACCAAATTGAAGCAGTAATATACTCATAAATTTTTTTTTTTTGCCTTTTGAAACAGGGTCTCACTATGTAGTTCAGGCTGACCTTGAGCTCACTTAGCCCAGGATGACCTCAAACTCACAAAGATCCTCCTGCCTCAGCCTCCCAAGTACTGGGATTACAGGCATGTGCCACCATGCCTGGTTGCAACAGTAGTATTACTGCTAGAGGAAAGAATTCACAAAAATGTTCTCTTTTTCACCAATTTAAATTTCTTTGCTGCATAAAAGAGAAAAATGTTTAAGTCATATATTCCCTTGCCACATCATATTTATGTTTTCTTGTGTTACTCAATTTCTTCCTTTATGCTTTGGTTTGTAATGTGTACAGTTAGTGAAAACTGATTCTAAAACTCAATCCTTTTCATGAAGTAAATTCTAACCAAGTCAGAGGGAGGAGGAAAGGGAAGTTAGAGCCCCATTAACAGGTCTGTTTCCTCAGCAGTGTACTCAGTAACTATATTTTCTGTAATGAAAATGCTCTTTCTCTGAATTTTGTTTTGTACACATTCTAATAATTGCTTGATGTATTTTTTTTTTTGACTCCCAGTGCTCTTACATCTCTCATTGATAACATGCAGGCTGTGGAAGATTGTTTCTGGAAATTATGCATTAGCTCTTTATTCTTTCTTTGGAGAGGGCATGCACTTAGAGGCATTGCTGCTTATAACCCTGCTGACCAGGGCTGAGGACACAGTGTGGGCATTCTCAGGAGGAGCTGTACCTTGTTCAGGGGCTGGTGATGGCTTCGGAACTAAGATTTTGCCACTTTGAAACAGAGAAGCTTGTAGGCAGGATAGTGGACCTCAGAAGGAATTTGTATCATTTATGGTCAGGGCAGGAAACTGATGGCATTCTTAAATGGTTCAACTGCAAAAGCATTTGATGAAAGGACAGTCTGCTAAAGTATGGACAGTGCACAGAGGCTAGAAAGTAAAACCAGCAACAATTTGGTATAATTGCCATCCCTGTAGTCCTGCAGGAGGAGGGCGGGAGCAAGTCTTGGAATCTGGTGGGAGAGGCTGTGTGGAGAGAGGGTCACTTAAGGGAGTGGTGACCTTCAGTTGGGTGATAGAACCAGCCTTCAGGGAGCACAGAGAAAGAAGCAGGGAAAACCAGCAGTCCTGCCTTGGTGTCTTGTTCCTTGTCATCTTCTGAGGGTGCTCTCTGTTGGCTGTGCCTAGCTGGAAGCTGGAGCTCCAGGAATCTTCTTGATTCGGCCACCTAGGGCTCAGAGCACAGTGGAGCGTAGATCAAGAGTGTAAATGGAAGGCTAGAGTGCGCAGCATTTTAACTGGTCCATTTCACAGATAAAGAAATACGGCCACAGGCTTGCTAGTACCAGACACGTTACAGGGCCCAAACATTTCCTGATCCTCAGTTCTGTGTGCCTTCTGTGACACCATTCTGCTCAGACAGTGATTTGGGAGAAATGAGAGAGAAGAGGAAGGGCAAGGAAAATTAGAGTTAAGTAGCAACTTATGATGAATGCAGTGGATACAATGGTGAATGTTGAGTGTTTTAGACACTCAAGGAGTTCAGAATTGAATTATGATTAGCTGCGTGATTAATAAATAGCATATTGGTGAGAATAATAAAGACAGCATTGAGTATTGGGGAATGTACAGTTACACAAACAGCCAGCTTGCATAGTACAGCTTTGTTTCTTATTGATTCTGGCTATAGAATTTGAGGTATGTCTTTGAGATATGGCCTCAGAGGTTTTTAAAATTTATTTATTTATTAAAATTTTATTTAAAGAGAAAAAAAGCAAAACAGAAAAAAGGTAGATATAATACAGAATTTCAAAAAAACATTAAGAAATCACTACTTGATAAATTACATGTTGTCTTCTTAGAAATAGTTGTTCATGTTACAAAATTAAGGCATACAAAGTGAACAAACAGTGAGGCTGAAAACAGTTCTGTTCAGTGATCCAACAAAAACCTGGTAATATGGTTATCAATCCCGCACACTTAAACATACATGCTGTTATATCCTTTAGCGCATTTTCTTTTCCTCCTTTTGCTTTTTAAGTACA